>VSMD01036458.1:0-19728 GCA_008750895.1 Mirza zaza
CTGCGCTCTGAGCTCCAAGAAGCAGGGGCCACTTGTCACTCATCCCTGAGCACTCAGCACCTTGCACAGGGCAAGCCTGGGTGGGTGGAGTACGGCTCTGCTGTAGGACCTGTGGCCCCCCCACACCCCCACACCCCAGGGGTGAGAGCCCCCTGGGCTGGGAGCCCCACTTTCCCGGCCTTTCTGACCCCTGTGCACTCATCAGACCCTGCCTGGGCAAGGCCTTATTTCCACACTGCAGTTCCCTCCTCTCCCAAAAGGCGAAGCTCCTCTCCTTGCACGGGCCACCATCAACCCTGCAGATGAAGTCAGCCATCACCTCCCTCCCTCCTCTGTACCTGCCAGGAACAGGACATTTGCAACAGCATTTCTTTGTTCCTACACTGGGGGGGGAAGCCATTCTGTTTAGCACTGCAGAAAAAAATGAAAATCCCTCTGGGTGTTTTTGGATTTCTCTCCGGGTCTCCCTGCACAGGTGCGTCGTGGTGCACTAACGGGTCCCCCATCTGGCTCCGAGAGCAGCTCCCCGGCTCACACCAGGTTATGTATCTAACGTATCTGGTTTTCACTCCCTCAGTCCAAAAGCATCAAGCTAAAAATATCTTGTTTATGAGCTCTGGCCTGAAAATGAAGCAGTTGGGCTATTAATCATTGGGAATATGTTGAATAGGAACTTGATTAAAGCGCAGTGCGCATTCCCGCGATGAAGCTCCCGCTCCGCCAAGACCGAGACCGCAGTGGGAGCTCGGGCCTCCCCAGAGGTATTTTTAGCTGCTCCTCCACGAGGGTCGTGGCGCCTTGCCAGGCTTAGGAAGGCCGCTGTCGCGTGGGGGGCTTGACCTGCGCGGCCCTGCCATCCTTGCAGGCGAGTGCACGTCCAGCTAGCACCGGGGGTAGAGGCGGGAGCCACCTGCGAGCCCACGAGGCGCCATCCGGGCCCAGTAGCCATCCTTCGCCACCCCCACCCCACGCCCACCCCACCTCCGCCGCCAGGATTGCGGTGGAGGACGCGAGGGACGCCACGTGGCTGGGAGACGCTAAGCCCCTTACGTTCCGCCCGCAGCGGTGGGAGCGTAAGCGGCGCCGCGCCCCGCGGGCACCCGGGTCTGGCCGCCCCGGCCCGCACGATCTCGGGGACCCGGCGCCCCGCGAACCGCCCGGCAGAGTGCTCCCCGTGGGCGCCCGGACCTGGAGCCCCGGTCCCTCGACGCTGGCGCTCCCGCTGGCGGCGCCCACCTGAATGGGGAGTCCAGGGAGAAAGCAGCAGGTTCAGGCGTCGTGGACTGCGGCCCCCAGCGCGGGATGCCGGTCCGGGGTCGAGCTCGCCCGCGCCCTCCCGTGCGCGCCCCTGTGTCCCGCGCAGCTGGTCCCGGGAGCCCGCCAGTCCCGCGGGCAGACGGTGGCGGCTCCGCGCCGGGTGGCAGCGCCGGCCCCACGCGCCCGGCAACCCTCGCGCTCCAGCCCGAGAAGTAATTAAAAAGAAAGTTTCCAGCCGGGGCGGATCGCCCGGGTGCTCCAGGCTCCCGGGCCGCGGCCACCGCCCCGCGGGGTCCTAGCGCCCTGCCCCGCGGAGCCTGGGGGACCCTGGAGGACCCCCAGGCAGAGCGGGGAGAGGTGCTTCTGCACGGAATCGGGGGGCGGAGGGGGGCGCCTGGAGTTCAGAGACAGAAGACGCAGAGTCATCGCGCTCTGGGCCTGTCCACGCGCGGTGTGCGCGGGGCCACGCGTCGCGAACAACCCGCCTCCCCCCCATCTCCCGCTCTGCGCCGCAGCCTTGCAGAGCCGCGGGGCCCGGGCAGGCCCGGTTCGCGGTTTTAAAGCGAGTCCACGCCACAGTAGCTGCACACCGAGACTCGCCCTCCGCCACCCCTGCGCGGCCTCTGGATGCTCCCGGGCTCCCCAGCCGTTGGCTGGAAGTAGGTGGTTTGGGGAGGGGGCCCCGCCGCCCACCACGTGTGCGCGGGGGCGACAGCCGGGCCAGGGGCGGAGCTCTGAGCGACCGCCACGGCTGGGCCTGCTGCGCAGGAGGCAGCGGGCGTTCCCCGCGGCCTGCAGGGCTAGCGCTGCGCTCCGGCCCGGCCCTCCACCGCCCTGCAGGGGCGGGCGCTAAGACCCGGGAGGCGCCGCCCGCCGTCGCCGGCGGTCCGAGCGGGCCCGGGCACTAGGGGGCGACGGACACCCCGGTATAAAAGCGGGGCCCGCGCGGGCCCGGCCATTCGCGACCCGGAGCTGCGCGGGCGCGGGTGCACCGGGCTCCGGCGGGCGGTGGCAGCAGCGGCCCCGCGCAGGCTGGAGGCCGCCGAGGCTCGCCATGCCGGGAGGACTCTAGCTCCCCATGGAGCCGGCCGACTTCTACGAGGCGGAGCCGCGGCCCCCGATGAGCAGCCACCTCCACAGCGCCCCGCACGCGCCCGGCAGCGCCGCCTTCGGCTTTCCGCGGGGCGCGGGCTCCGCGCAGCCTCCCGCGCCACCTGCCGCCGCGGAGCCGCTGGGCGGCATCTGCGAACACGAGACGTCCATTGACATCAGCGCCTACATCGACCCGGCCGCCTTCAACGACGAGTTCCTGGCCGACCTGTTCCAGCACAGCCGGCAGCAGGAGAAGGCCAAGGCGGCCGCGGGCCCCGCGGGCGGCGGCGGCGGCGGCGACTTCGACTATCCGGGCGCCCCCGCGGGCCCCGGCGGCGCCGTCATGCCCGGGGGGGCGCACGGCCCGGCTCCCGGCTACGGCTGCGCGGCGGGCGGCTACCTGGACGGCAGGCTGGAGCCGCTGTACGAGCGCGTCGGGGCGCCGGCGCTGCGGCCGCTGGTGATCAAGCAGGAGCCCCGCGAGGACGACGAAGCCAAGCAGCTGGCGCTGGCCGGCCTCTTCCCCTACCAGCCGCCGCCGCCGCCGCCGCCGCCGTCGCACGCGCACCCGCCGCCCGCGCACCTGGCCGCCCCTCACCTGCAGTTCCAGATCGCGCACTGCGGCCAGACCACCATGCACCTGCAGCCCGGCCACCCCACGCCGCCGCCCACGCCCGTGCCCAGCCCGCACCCAGCGCCCGCGCTCGGCGCCGCCGGCCTGCCCGGCCCGGGCGGCGCGCTCAAGGCGCTGGCCCCGGCGCACCCCGACCTTCGCGCGGGCGGCGGCGCCGGCAAGGCCAAGAAGTCGGTGGATAAGAACAGCAACGAGTACCGGGTGCGGCGCGAGCGCAACAACATCGCGGTGCGCAAGAGCCGCGACAAGGCCAAGCAGCGCAACGTGGAGACGCAGCAGAAGGTGCTGGAGCTGACCAGTGACAATGACCGCCTGCGCAAGCGGGTGGAACAGCTGAGCCGGGAGCTGGACACGCTGAGGGGCATCTTTCGTCAGCTGCCGGAGAGCTCCTTGGTCAAGGCCATGGGCAACTGCGCGTGAGGCGCGCGGCTTGCGGGACCGCCCTCCGCCAGCCCCTGGCGTGGACCCGGGAGTGGTTTTGGGTCGCCGGAGCCCGAGGCTCCCCGGGCCGTGCAAGCCAGGACTAGGAGATTCCAGCGCCGCCTGAAAGCCTGGCCTGCTCCGCGAGTCCCCTCCCTTCCTCTGCGCCAGACTCGCTCGGTGCGTCTGAGAGGAGGGGGTCCTCTGGCAGGGAGCTGGGAGAAACTGGGAAACGGGGGCTGAGCTCGGAGCCCAGCGACTCTAGTATTAAGGAATAACCTCGTGCCTTGGAAATGCAAACTCACTGCTCCGATTCCTACCGAGTAGGGGGAGCAGATATGTGCCTTGTCATTTTATCTGGAGGTTTCTGCCTCTTTCCCAAGACTGCAGCGGGGCCCCCAGCAGAGAAGGAGGGGTGCGGGCCCATGGCAGGAGGGAGGTTCAGGGAGTGAGATCTGGGGGAGCCAGCTGCTCCTCGGCCCCCATTTTTACAGGGGAGGAAACGTAAGAACTTGGGGCTTCCAACCCTGGTTCTGCACGAAGGCTCTCCCTAATTCCTTGCTTCTCCCACCTCCCCCCTGCCTCCAGCCTGCAACAGGGCAGAACTCGCTCAACGGGGGTCACCAGGTGACCAGTGGGAGCTCCTCGCCCTCAGTCGGACCAGAAAGCTAGGTCACAGGTTAGCTCTGCAGACATGTGTTGGAGGGAAGGGTGGCGCCCGGTGGAACAGGGGGAAGCCAGAGATCTGGTCTTGGGGCAAAGCGGGGGTGAAGGGACACAGCCACCAGCCTTGTCCATACCGTATGTCCCCAGCATTGCCGTGCAAACACGAAGCACAATCAGTCCATCCCGGAGGGACCGGAGCTATGACAAGCTTTCCAAATATTTTGCTTTATCAGCCGATATCAACACTTGTATCTGCCCTCTCTGCGTCCCAGTGGTGCCTTGTGCAATGTGAATGTGCACGTCTATGCTAAACCACCATTTTATTTGGTTTTTTGTTTTGTTTTGGTTTTGCTCAGATACTTGCCAAAGTGAGACTCATTGCCAGCAGCTGGGGGAAGGGGCTGAGGCTCTCTTGCCCTCTGGTTCTGGGATTGCTTTTGATCCCGGGGGACCAACGGGGTGAGGTGGGCTTCCCCCTTCCCCTCCGCTTTCCCCGGCCTGCCGTGGCTGTGGGCCTCAACTCCCTCCAGCCCGGGCTGCCCACAGGCCTGTCCCCCCAGAGGCCCTGGCTCCTGGTCTGGAAGGAGGTGGCCGACGGCCAACACATCACTGGGGCTGGGAACAGGGAAGGATGGCTTGGTTCTCTCCATCTGGGGAGAATGTACAGTCTCATACTAGATATTTTATGTATTATATCTATAATATAAACATATCAAAGTAAATGTTGGTGTCTTTTTAAAACCAGAAAGAAGCTGCTTCCAAGGTTTTCTGAGGGCCAGGTCACATTTGTAAATAATCACAGCATTTTCCCTGGCCGGGATCCTGACTCTCATTAGTGCTCCCTGCGTCCTGAGCCCCTGCTCCCTTTAAGAGGGTTACTTGCTTTCCCCCCAGCAAGACAAATAAATAGCAGGAGGACAGAGCTCCAAGCCGAGAAGGCCTAGAGCCTGAAGAGGAGTCTCCTGGGGCAGGGGAGGGGGACCTGGAGGAGTCTGGGAGCTGGGGGTGATGTCCTGGTGTGGCCGCTCATTCGCCCCTGGGAGGGGAAAAGGGACACGGAGAGGGAGCCCTCTGCCCAGCAGCCCCAGGCTCAAGAGGCCCTTTGGCCACACTTACTTGCAAACCACTCTCAACTCCAGCCCCCAAGCAGGCCCCAGGCACGCTCACCTTTGCCCCGGGACCCCAGGCCAGCAGGAAGAAGCCTCCAGGGGTGGGACCCTCCACCCCTCCCGGCTTCCACTGGGCTAAGTGCCTGCAATCTGCCCCGTGGTGCCCAGAGAGCAACCTGGAGGCCAGGCCCCTTCTCCACACCTGCCCCGCCCCGGCCCACCCATGAAGGGCGGCCGGCCCCCCGTCTGCCCTCCCCACGGTGTTCGCCCTGGAAGGAGCAGGAGGCTGAGTCCTGATGCACCCCCCTCCAGCGACTGCCCCGTGAGGGTGAGGACGGGGCGCCCCCGTGCCCCTTAGCAGCAGTGACAGCCCGCCGTGGAGGGTGAACCCTCATCCCTGAATTAGCAGGGCCTGGGAGGAAGTGGCCCAGGAGGCTGCCCGCTCTCGGAGGGTGAAAGGCCTTTTACCTCTTTCACAAGTGTTTGCTGAGCGGCTTACACGTGTGCCAGTGTGGACGAGGGCATTTGCGAGAAATTACGCAGGCTGCCATTCCGAAGGCTTTAGGTTTACTTGCTTGTGTGGTTAACCCCCCTCCCCCCGCCTTCCAACCCACCACCCTGCCCTCTCGGTCCCGTGTCGTGCCACCTCCTCACCCGCGGCCAGGCGCCGCTGCTGGCGGGGGAAAGGCCGCCTCTCGCCCAGTGAGGAGGCGGCAGCCCGCCCCGCCGCCCTGGGAACCGAGGAGGCAGAGCCCCGCCACCTGCCCAGAGGCCCAGGCAGGCCCCAGCTTGCTAGGCCCCGGCAAACCCTCTCCGGGTTCAGTGCGAATTCCAGTTTTTCTTGTTTGAGGGGCTGATCCTTGGCTTCCCCTTTGCCCCCAGAGCGGGTCCCAGGACGCCGGGGGAGGGGCGACCCCCCCAGCCCTCGATCCCCCCCACTCTGCCACCCCTCTGGGAGCTGCCTCTTGCAAAGCTGCTAGCCCGAGGAAGGGCACCCCTTCCTGGGTGCTGCATGTCCTGGGGGCCAGGGTGGGCTTCGCTGGGGACAAGACAGACCCGATCACAGCCAGCCCCAACGAGAGGGACGGGAAGGGTGAGGCCCCCAGTGTGGCCGAAGTAGACGGAGCAGCCTGCTGGGGGAGGGAGGACCCTCTGCTCCCTGCAGGTTCCCCACGTCCCCCTCCTGACTGTGGCCTTCAGGGAGAACCACTCCAAGGGCCTGGCACTGAGTGCACCCCGAGTATTTATTGGACGCCTACTGTATGCCAGGGCCTGTGCCAAGGATAGGCCACTCAGCTGGGAGCAAGCAGCCTCTGTGCCTGCGTTTGGAGGGGGGGGTGTCACAGCCTCCTGGCCCGAAGCTGTGGTTTAAGGGTAACAAAATGAGGGAGATCAAAGTGTGAAGAGAGTAACCAGGGAGGGCTTCCTGGAGGCAGCAGCTTTGACTCAAGACTGGTGAGGACGGCCCCACCTGGACCCAGTGTCATGGATGTCACCCTTACCTCCCCGATCTCCTGGGAATCTGTGAGCTAGGGCTTGGCCTGACACCTGCAGTGAGCCTGGGGGAGGGGGAAGACTGGGGAGGAGTGTCTGCCCCGCCCAGCTCTCCCGCCCCCTCCTTCCAGGGCAGAACCTGCCAGGCCTCCCCCAGGAGCTCCTGGTTTCACAGGAGGGGACAGGGTCACTGATGGTGGTGGCCAAGGGAGGGGGAAACCGTCCCTGCAGGACACCACAGGCCTTCTGTGGACTCGGGGCAGAGAGCGAAGGGGCGGTGGGTGGGGACTACGCTGATACCCCAGCCGCCTCTTTCCCATGCTGCTGGGTAGAGGAAGGCTTTTCTCTTCTGTTCCCTTTTTCTGTTCTTTCCTTTAAATAAGACAAAACTACCAGCACCTTTGGAAGATCTTCCTTGATTCCGTGGAAGATGCATGCTGTCTCTTCCCTCCCGGCACCCTCGCCTCTCCCCATCCCCCACCTCACCCCTCTCCGTGGAGGGAGCGTTTGACGTCAGCCAAGACACAGGAAAGATACCGATTCACTATCAAAGCATCCCGGCCCCAGCCCATAGCAATTAAAAAGCCAGATGGAATCTCTGGGAAAACGGCACTAATAACGCAAACAATCTGTGCTGGCCGGCGGCGGGAGCCCAGGAGCCCCAGGCGGGGGTGGGACGGGGGGAGGCCAGAGTGTGAGCTCACAGCAGCAACGACTGGGCCCTGCTGTGGCCAGCCGGGGGACAACGGGGCCATCGCAAACGTGTGCTGGGTCTGGCCGCAGCTGGGCCGGCCCCTCCGGCCCTCGCATGGCCCGCCGTGCACCCTGGATCCTGGTGGCTGTGCACGGGGCCAGGCAAATGTGGAACCCATTACTCAGACAGCTGCGGCCTCCGCCAGCCCGGCTCTGGCTCCCAGGCGCTTTGCTTCCCTTCGCTTGTTTGTATTTATTATTTTCCTGGCGTTCTGGCCCCACCCACCAGGAACAGGCCTCTCTGGGCGAGCGGCTCCCGGCGATGCCCCATCTCTCCATTGGCTGTGCCCAAGTTCACCGCCCGCGCCTGACAACAGCGGAAGACAGTACTGGTGGCCCCCAGTGGAGCCTGAAGCCCCATTCTAAGGGCTGCCCTTAGAATACAAAGTGCCGGGCACTCTGGGCAAGGCCGGCGGAGGCCATGGAGGCTGGTGGGATTGCTCAGGGAGCAGGGCTCGGGGTCCACATTTCCCCGCTGCCCTGAGGGGCCCAGAAGGGGCCTAGGTCGGGGGCCCAGGAGAAGAGCCCTCTGCTGATCGGGAGCCTTTTCTAGGCAGAGCTGGGAAGCCAGACTCTTCCGTAGAAGCCCATTTCTCAGACCGTGGCTTGGAGGCCCATCTGCCACCTTAAAGAGGTAGTTTCCCGCCGGGCACGGTGGCTCACGCCTCTAATCCCAGCACTCTGGGAGACCGAGGCAGGAGGATCGCTCAAGGTCAGGAGTTCGAAACCAGCCTGAGCAAGAGTGAGACCCTGTCTCTACTAAAAACAGAAAAAAATTAGCTGCACAACCAAAAATATATAGAAAAAATTAGCGGGGCGTGGTGGCGCATGCCTGTAGTCCTAGCTACTCGGGAGGCTGAGGCAGGAGGATCACTTGAGCCCAGGAGTTGGAGGTTGCTGTGAGCTGGGCTGATGTCACAGCACTCTAGCCCAGGTGACAGAGTGAGACTCTGTCTCAGAAAAAAAAAAAAACCATGTGGTATTTTTACAGCCATCAGGCTGGGTTGGCGACAGGCTTGTTTAGGAAACAGGCTTAGAGATTCTCATGCACCCAGCGTCCCTTGTCTTCACTGTCTCCTCAACCTTGTCCTTCACCCTCACCCTCCTGCAAACTGTCCTCCCGGGGGTCACCACTAGGCCCTAAAGCCAAATCCCACGAACGCTCCGCGGGTCCTTCCTGTCTCTGGGCCTCCTGCTGCTGCCTTTGGCGCCCACAGACGCTCGGGGCCCCCACAGCTCTTGCGCACATGTGTTTGATTGCAAGCATGCCTCTCCCACTCATCCTTCTCCTTCTAAAATACATCCTCGCCATCTCCGTTCCATGCAAGTATCCACTGGGGTGGCCAGAGGCCCACAACGCAGGGGCTTCAGGAACAAGGACCGACCACTCTCACAGGTGACAAGGGCACCAGGACGGCCCACTCCAGATGAGCTCTTGCTTCTACAAAGTTACTATTAAAATGCAAGAATCCTGGCCAGGCACGGTGGCTCCCGCCTGTAAGCCCGGCACTTTGGAAGGCAGAGGCAGGAGGCTCACTTGAGGCCAGGAGTTCAAGACCAGCCTGGGCAACATAGTGAGACGCCCCCCCCCATCTCTAAAAATAATAATATTATTATTATTAATTAACCAGGGGCAGTGTGGTGCTCCCGTAGTCCCACCTACTCAGGAGGCGGAAGCAGGAGGATCGCTGGAGCCCAGAAGTTCAAGGCTGCAGTGAGATATGATCGTGCCACTGCACTCCAGCCTGGATGACAGAGTGAGACTCTTGCCTCTAAAACAAATAAATAAAATAAAATGCAACGATCCTAAGACAGGTAGCCCATTCCATCCTGGGCAATCCTCTACACCCTCATGTGATGAGTTTATCTCCAGAATGGGAGGGCTTTCTGCTTTAAAAGATATTTCAAGGTCGGGCTCAGTGGCTCACGCCTGTAATCTTAGCACTCTGGGAGGCCAAGGTGGGAGGATCGTTCAAGGTCAGGAGTTGGAAACTAGCCTGAGCAAGATTGAGACCCCATCTCTACTAAAAATAGAAAGAAGTGAACGGGCCAACTAAAATATATATATAAAAAATTAGCCTGGCGTGGTGGTGCATGTCTGTAATCCCAGCTACTTGGGAGGCCGAGGCAGCAGGATCGCTTGAGCCCAGGAGTTGGAGGTTGCTGTGAGCTAGGCTGACGCCACGGCACTCACTCTAGCCTGGGCAACAGAGTGAGACTCTGTCTTAAAAAAAAAGGTATTTCAGGCCTTCATGTCTCCCCTCTTCTCCCCACTCTAGGATGACTGGCCAGGTCATTATTGAGGGACTATGGCCTGAGGGTGGGGACACCCGTGGCCAAATGTGGTGGCCTAGAGCCAGGGCACGTCACCTGGGAGAACCATGGAGGCCCGTGTCAAGCCCTCTTGCACGTGAAGGTATTTCTGCTCCGTGGCAAGTGGCAGCCCAACCTTCCACCTGACACAAAGCCTTTCCTCCCCGGGGGGCCACTGTCCCTTCCCTCCTTCAGCCAGGGGGGCCTGGGAGGTCCCCCCACCTCCCTCAAGCCAACCAGAGCTCCCTAACCCGGCGCCCCCAAGAACACCGTGCCCCCTCGCTAATGAGGAAAGGCTGCAAACTTATGTCGGACTTCCCTGTGCACACCTTGGACAGTGGCCTCCGAGGGACGTGGTGGCACAGCTCCTGCCCAGAGAATGGGGGTGCGGGTGGGGACGGGGTGGGGGGGGAGGCGTGAGGCCTGGGTCCCTGCTCCGGAGCGAGCTGCCGTGACCTTCAGCGTCAGGTTAGGACCCGTCCGAAGTAGCCTCCTTGAGTGATTTGCAATTCCCAAACACGTTTTATTTGATCCCCGAGTTTTGCTGGAGCAATTACAGTGACTAAGCGTGACGAATCGCTCCCAACACGGTGTCTACGCGCTGTTAGGAAATGTGTTTGCCTCGCTATTTGGCCCGGTGCGGCGACGTTTTAAAAATAGACTCATTCACTGCACTTGGAGGCAATTTGTTCCAAATTTTCCCACTAATTTGATTTTAATCTGATATTTAAAATTTGTGTGACCACATTCCCACCGGTTTATAGGGAGGAAGCCCCACCTGGCGGCATTGTAACTGGCGCTAACCCAGGAGTCCGACCCAGGACGAAGGATTTGTCCCAGCACAATCCGAAGGCCTTGCCGTCTGCAATGCATGGATACACGTCTAGCTCACGGTTGCAAGCGCCCGCTGCTTGCCTGGGCTGGCACCAGTGGGCGCAGAGCTGGAGGCCGCAGAACCCCTGGCACGTAGTAGGGCTTCAGTCTTGCGCTGGGCACACGAGTGAAGCCTGGAGGCTCTATAAGGGTGTGCTCACTTGGTTTCTGGCAAAAAGCAATCTGTTCTCAGGTGACAAGGAGACAATCCCTACTTCTCCCAGCCCATGACGAGGATGGCCTTGGGAGGTGGGCCGGGCCGCCTTGGCCTTCATCCTGATGACTGGGCAGCCCTCGCTCTGAGCCTCTTAATTTCTCTCCGCTTCAATTTCCTTTTATGCAAAAGGTACGCTTCCATTTCCTTTTATGCAAAACGTATGCAAAACTAGAAACACGTCATCATCATCGTCGAGTTGTGAAAGGTAAACAGGCGAAGCTTGTGAGACACGCGGCTCCAGCTAACCATGCCCGTGCCAGGGCAGAAGGCAGAGTGGGAGGGCTAGGGAGGGGTAGGGCACACCTAGGTCCTTGGAAAACTCCAGTGCACAGAAGGCGACAGTCCTCTGAATAATTCAGGGCAAAATCCTTGTACCCAAATGAGCAAAGAACTAAAAAAGTCATTTTAAAGTTGCTTAGATTCCCCCTGCCAAAGGATGCCCTTCGTTTGCTCAGAAAGCATGTAATGGGCCCTTCCTGGGCCCAGGCCCCCCTGCCAGGGCAAGCACAGTGGCCAGACCCTCCACGGCTCTCAGCAGAGCAGGCAAGGTGCCCCGTGTGCTTGTCGCAGTAGACGTTTCTCCGTACAAGTGCAGGATCCCGGGCGATGACTCCTGGTCAGTGGGGACAAGCATTCTCTCGGGGGTGGCAGCTCCCCTCCCCCCCCCAGCATCCTGAGTGCGCCCTCTGCCCCTTGGACTCCCCCCTACCCCAATCAACTTGGCTCTGTTTGGAAAGCTGAGACCTCGGTGGGCAGGGCGGCCGATGGGAGGGGAGCAAGAGGCACGTGATGCGTGTGTTGGGGTCAGGGCACCCCTCTTTCTCCCTTGCCTCCCTCAGTTTCCCCCTGGGTAATCTCCGCGCTCGGCGGAATAGCTGGATCCCGCTTGTCCACCTAGCTCGGCGCGGGGTCAGGTGAGGGTGGCGGCTGCCCTGCCCTGCGGGAGGCTGCCTGGGCAGGACCTCCGAGGACGCTCCTGAGGTCCCCGGGGTCCCGGAGGGAGGGCCACCAAGGCAGGTGGGAGGAGGCCTTGGCCAAGCTTGCCCGGAGGAGCCGGGGCCTCCAACAGGAAAGAGTTCTGGAACCCTCCCCTGCCCTTCTCTGTCTGCCAGGAATGCCACCACAAGAGCAATTCAAGTTAATGAGCAAACTCCTAGGGCGAGGAAGGCAGGCGGCTCTCGGCCACTGCCACCTCCCCGCTCAAGCACAGGAAGCGGTCGGATTCCTCCCGCCGCGCCGGCAGAAGCCGGCGAGGATGAAGTGGGGCCAGGAGGCCTTCAGCCACCTCCGGCTTCTCCACGCCCGGGTCAGCCGGGCTCCGTGCAGGGCCAGGGGACAGTGGCACTGCGTGGGTGCCAGGTGCGCACAGGCTCGGGGCAGACCTCAAGGCATGGGGCTGGAAGAGCGTCAGACCCCGGGACAGTCGAGGAGGGTCCCCCCACTCAGGAGCAATTCCAAATTCTCCAAGCCCCCCCCCACCCACCTCCTCTGTTGGAGGCGCAGCCCCGTCCAGTCCAGGAGAGGCGGAGGCATGTGACTCACCGGCCGGGCCCCCGAGCCAAGGGGAGGTGGGGACGATGGCTCCCAGCCCGAAATGTGTCAGAGGGGAGGCGAGCGCGGTGAGCGGGGCGGGCTGTGCAGCTATGTGGGGCATAGCTGCCTGGGGCGTGTGAGCCGCACGGCGACGATGGCAGAGGCTCCGGGGTTCTCGGCGGCGCGGGGCCACACCAGGCTCATCCGGGCCCCGCCACACCAGAGCCAGCAGCAGGACCCGGGCTGGGCCGGGCAGGAGCAGCCCCCGGGCTCCCAGACTCTGCGCCCCTGCTGTAGCTTAACCCTCTGTACCCCCAAATCCACCCAGTGGGGGAGGGGGGGATGGAACGCTCCTGTGTCCCTGACGCTCGCTCCCATTGTTGGCCTGATTCCAAGACGCCTCCCCCCACCTCGCCGCCGAGCTCACTTTCGTCTTTAATTTTAAAGATCCAATCAATGGCACGATTTTTCGTGACGTCTTTGAGAACTGCAGAATTGGAACGCCACGTCCCAGAGGTCGCAGAGCCAGGTTTGGGGGGGACAGGTGACGCCCCCATCTCCACTCATCGTATGCTGGGAGAGCCACTCACTGCCAGTCGGACACCCCCACCCCCACCCCCAGACTGGCGTCTCCCCAGGAACAGTGGCCGGGAGGGACCTGCCGCTGTGGGCGGGGGGAATCCGGCACACACCCCGAGGGCCAGGGTGCGACCGGGGCCTCCGTGAGTCTCCTCCACGGAGCGGCAGGCCCTGACGCTGGTGACACAAGGGCCGGGCCTGCATTCCCGCCCTCCGGGGGCGTGAGACCGTGTGCGCCCCGGCCTCGCCGCACACCTGCTGTGTGACCAGACACAGGTTTGGCAGCCTCTCTGTTGGAGCACGTCTGAGACGAGTGCCAGCATCCCCGGGGGCGAGATGACGAATGGTGTCCCTGCAGAAGAAAGCAACCGCAGGAACCCGACCCCAGGACGAGTCACAGCGAGGAGGACAAGGACCAGGCCACCTGGCTGCCGAGGGGGGAGCATGAGTCAGCAACGAGCTGCCCATCTGCCAGCCCGGTCGCCCGCCCCCCCATCCGAGAAAGCTCTGGGCCGGGAGGGGGAGGGCCGAGGACCCGGGCAACTCCCTGCTTGTCTCCCAGCCCAGCTCCTCGCCAGCCAGGTGCTAGGTGATGGGGCAGGCTGGGAAATGAGGGACATCGGTGCCTCTTGCTCCATGTTGGGGCCAGGGTTGGAGGACCCTAAGGTGGCGCTGGCATCAACAGACACTTCAGTGCCACCCCCTTTTCTATATCTCCCCACCAAGCACCCCTAAGGGCCCAGAGCAGAGCCCAGACGTGGAACAGGGGACGGAGGTCAGGGGACAGATAGGGGAACAGGGCCTAGGAGGAGGACGTCGGCATCAGTGCTGAATCAGGGCGGGAGAGAGGCCTTCCTCGCCTCCCCCGTCCATGCCAGGGGGCCCCAGTAGACTGTGGAATGTCGTCCTGCCATCTCCCAGTGACTGGTCAGCAAGGCACAGGGGAGGGAAGACGGAACAGGAGGATGCAGCCGTGGTCCTCTCTGGGTTGTCCAAATGTTGCCTACGAAGGCAGGGGTGGACTGCAGAGGCAGGAGTCAGGCCAGAGTTGATTTTCACTCCTTGATCTTGTTTTCCTGTGTCCTCTGCTACTTTTCACTTGGTATATACAATACCATGGCCTTTGTCCAAGAGCCAACTGGGTCCAGAATCTCCCACTGGTATGTTTTGAGCTCTGGGTTACCTGAAATATAGGGCTGAATAGATTGTCACCAAGGCACAACTCACCATGAAATGGCCCGGAGCTTTCCCTCATGCAGTCATTCATCAGTTCCAGAACATTCTTACCCATTAATCCTTCAAACAACATCTCTGCTCCATCTCTTCTCTCCTCATCTTCAAGGATAATGTTAAATATATGTTAGATTTTATCTCCTCTTTATCTCATATGTTTGTATTTTCTTTTTGTCTTTATGTGCCACATCTGTGGTAATTTCTTCTGACCTACCTTCCAGTTTGCTAATTCTCTTCTCGGCTATGTTTAATCCGCTATCAAACTTGTCCACTGAGTTCTTGACTTTGTATTGTAGTTTTCATTTCTAGAGATTCTACTTGATTCTCTCTCAGATCTGCTATTTCGCTTTCGATACATCACCATCCCTGCAGTTATTTTTAAGCATGAGTCTTATTTCTTTAAACATCAAGAAATTAAGAAATTAAGTCTTATTTCTTCAAACATCATAGGCACGCGTTACTTTGCAGTCAGCAATTTGAAGTCTTTGTTTTGTTTCTTCCAGTTTTCACTCCTCACGTCTTATTTCTGTGTGTGTCTGATTATCTTTGACTATGTGCTGGTCATTGTTTTTGCTAAAAAATGGTAAGAAAAAATTTGGGATTTAGGACAAAGGTCCCTTCCACTGGAGAACATTTCCATCGTCTGCTGCCAAACATCTGGGAATACTGCTAGTCCAGGACCACCTAAATCGACTGTTAAGGTTTGGAGTCCCTAGCCCACCCCGGCGGTGAGAACTTGGTTGCAAGATCATATAAGGACTGGTTTATGTCTGAGGTCCACCCTTGTGCCGAGGGTGTAGCCCTTTGAAGTCCCAGATCCATATGGGCTGGTGTCCTAGTTACTATACGCCCCACCTAGTGTGAGCCCTGAGGTTTGATTTATGTCTCTCTCATTCCATGAGGCTATCAAAATAAGACTCCAATTTGTTGGGATCGGAAAATGCCTTAGGGAGACAGTGGCTTCTGCTCTTGCTTCTCTGCTTGGATTCCTTTTCCCCTCAATTTTGCCCTAGTGACTCTCTCCATTGTTCTTCATATATTGTAACAATCCTTACCCAGCATCGTGAGTTGTTTTCAGTGAGAGGACAGGACCCAAATACTCCAGCTGGCCCACACTGGAGACTGGAAGTCCCTCTTTTGTTCACTCCTTCATTTGGTGGAGCACCTACTGGGTGCCAGGCACCATGCTGGGGGGCAGGGCAGTAAACCTGGCAGAACAGAGCAGGCTCTGTAGGGCGCACCATCTCTCGGGGAGACAGATGACAAACAGAGGGTTTCGCAATCCATCGGTTAATTGCCGTTGTGACACGCATTGTGCAGTGGAGAAACTCAGGGGCGGTGAGAGCGTCTGCCTGGGAGTGCTCACCTGCTTTGCGGACTCAGGGGCCTGTTCTCGGGGATGGGATCCTTCAGCCGAAAGATCTGCAGGACCAGCAGGATTGATAAAATAGTTGGGGTTTGGAGCAAGAGAACCCAGGCAGAGGGAGCGGCATGTGCAAGACTCAGAAACGGGAACTCAGAGCGTGACATTTCCAGGTCCTGAAAGACGCCCAGTGTGGCCGCAGGGCGCAGAGCAGGAGGGGGTGGAGGAGGAGAGGGTGCAGGGTCGTCTGCAGGGTTCTCACGCGCAGGGCTCCAGGCCTCCGTCAATATCCCAGGGCCGCAGGAGCTGTCCAGAGCACGGGGTCAGGCTTGCTCGCGGAGACCACCTGCTGCCGTGTGGAGGGGGGATGGGCACAGACAGGGGGTCGGCCCGGCCTCGGAGGAAACGCCGTGGCACTGAGGTGAGTGGCCCCCAGGGACGCTCAGGGGCTCGGACAGGAAGGGCTTCCACCAAGCCCGGGCACCAAATTGACCCAGGACGCCCAGGACTGCTGGTTCCTTGCCTGCTCTTGGGTCCCCTCCCCAGCCTGCTCTTGGCCCCGGGGGTCTGGCCTGTGTGGGCCACTCCGAGGGTCCCGGTGCCTTCCCACTTCCCGTTGGGTTTGGCACAAGCAGGACATAGGAGAGGTTGGGGGTGTTTCTTCCCTGCTTCTCGGGGCTCCCCCTCCTCTGCACCTTCCCCAAGACTGTGGCCCCTGGCAGGTGGCCTGACCTCTGTCCTCCAACTGCTGGGTGTCCTGTCCTCTGTCTCCCACAGCTCCTGTTCTCACCGGGCCCCGGTGGCACTAATTCCTGCCCTCATCCCCTTTGCCTTAAGGTGGTGGCAGTGGCTGCTATGGCAAATTTCTGGGGGCCTCGACGTCCCTTCTTAGTCCCTTTGACCCAGATCATCCCTTTATTGGAGCCATCAGGGGGAGTTTGGTGTTCTGCCAGGGCCCTGCGTGATCACCAATATTCGGGTGGTTTTTTTTTTTTTTTGCTTTAAAGAAGCCGGAGAAGCAAATCTGTCCGGGAATCCTGGGTCGGGGGCAGGGGGCTCAGTCCCTCCTGGAAGCCGAAGGGCTGGTGTCGGAGCCCGAGCGCAGGCCCTGCATTCTGCAAACGGTCGCCCGTGCGTGCGTGCGTGCGTGCGTGCATGGCAAGCCGGGGCCCAATGACAAAGGCGGTCGTGACAAACTGACGGTGCTCTGGTATCAGAGAGGACAGAGGAAGTGGGGAAATTAGGAACACATCTGCTGCCTTCTGCCTGGCTGCGCCATCCCTGTGCGCGCACCTGCTGGGAATTCCGGGTGCAGGGTGGGGATGTGGGGGAGGGGCAGTGCTTAGCGAGCTGGAAAGTGGCGCCCGGAGTGACTGGGGCCAGAGTGCGTCTGACTTCTTTGGGGGGCGGACGTGCCAAGTCCAGCGCCGCCGTGCTCAGTGCGGGGGAGAATCTCACTCCGCTCGCCGGCCCCGCGCCCTGCGCCTTCCTCTCTCCTTGTCTTTGTCCTCCCCTCTCCTCCCCTCTAAAACCCGCATGCACCCCGAAATTGGCCTCGGCCCCCCCTCCTTTCCCTTTGGAGATGCGTGCCAGGTGCGCCAGCGTCCATGCGGGGGGTGACAGATATTTGAGGATCGTGTCCGGAAATTTGGCATTCACTCCGTGCACGAGCAGGCTGGCGGGCAGGCTGGCGGGCAGGCGCAGGGAGGGACAGGAGCCGCCGCCACCTCTCGGTAACGTAGCCTGGGCAGGCACAAGAGTGGCCAAGGAAGAGCTCTTCTGGGAGGACGCGGTCTATGTTCAGTGGAGACGGAGGTGACGAGAAAGGGCCCAGCCACTCAGAGGACGGCCCCGGGAATAGGCAAGGGCGAAGCTCCCGTGGAAGGTCAGCGTGGCCCGATGAGGGGGAGGGGGGGAAAATAAAGAGGGGCAGTGGGGGAGGGGCATGGGAAGAAGGCAGAGACCAGCCTGCCAGGCCCTGGGGGTGGGGCAGCACACTGCGACAATTCTACCTTACTCCCTTTATTCCAGACTAGTCATTTGCGGTGTTCCCTTTGAGCTCCCCTAAAATGTCCCTGCTTGTTCAATAAATGACACTCAATGTCACTTGGCTCATAGGGCAGAGCAAGAAGTCCAGACCTGATATATTTTGACTGTGATGGGAAGTCACACTTTTTTATTTATTTATTTATTTTGAGACAGAGTCTCACTCTGTTGCCCAGGCTAGAGTGAGTGCCATGGCGTCAGCCTAGCTCACAGCAACCTCAAACTCCTGGGCTCAAGCGATCCTCCTGCCTCAGCCTCCCGAGTAGCACCACCATGCCCGGCTAATTTTTTCTATATATATTAGTTGGCCAATTAATTTCTTTCTATTTCTAGTAGAGACGGGGTCTCGCTCTTGCTCAGGCTGGTCTCGAACTCCTGACCTCGAGCAATCCTCCCGCCTCGGCCTCCCAGAGTGCTAGGATGACAGGCGTGAGCCACCGCGCCCGGCCCACTCGGGGGTTTTGAGGAAGAGAATGACAAGAGGGAGACTTCTGCTTCGTTCTCCAAATATCTGCTGAGCGCCAGGTGCTGGCCCCAGAGCCACGGCGACTTCCGCCCCAGGGGAGCTCCCTTGCCAACGTGGAGGCTGCTGTCCACAAAAATCAACCAATTCTCCGCAGCCCCCAGGACCCTGGACGTGTCGAGGTAGCCCCTGGACAGATAAAAAGATGAAGGCAAAACGAATGTGACCCTTGTTCTTTTTCTAAGTTTAATAATTGGAAAATCGTAAGTTACTTCCCATGAAGTCTGCTCCCAGATTCGCTTCTGAGGAGAGGTCTTGGCGGGGCGCTACACGCGGCTCGGCTTGTGCCTTCCTCCTTCTGTGGCCAGCGAGCCCCGCCATGTGCTGGCTGCCCTCACCGGGCCCCTCCCTCCACGCAGGTTTGCGCTAGGGAACCGGCTCACCAGTGCTCGCAGAATCCCAGCTCCAGTGGCCTAAGGAGAAAGGGGCACATGACACATCTGACACGTCTCACCCCAAATCCTGCCTCTGTGATGGAGACCTAGGCATTGAGCCAAGGGCAGTGAGGAAAACAAAACCGAACACCTGAGGTGCCTTCAGGCACGGCTGTATCCAGCAGCCCAGGCTGCGCCACAGGGAGTCCTCTCTTACCCAGTTTTGCCATCCTTTGTGCTGGCTTCTGTCTCGCACTGGGGGGGGGGGTCCCCAGTAGTTCAGAGCCACCAAACGGATACCCAGCAGCCCCAAATAGAGCTTTAATTTCTGAATCATTCCACCCAAAAGTCCCAGGATTGGCTTCTGTTGGACCGTACGTAGGCTCATGGCTGAACCAGCCACTGCATCCTGGAGGGTGGCAGATGCCGATTGGCCAATCCGGAGTCACATTCCCACCCGCAAACACACACACACACACAGTTTGGGGGGGTCAGCCCCACCCAGACGCATGGAATGAGCGTGGGGGAAGGGAGGTTCTCCGAGGAAACCCACGTGGCGGCGGGCAGGAGAGAAATGGGGGCACACGCAGGAAGACGAGTGGCGTCTGCCGTGCCTGCCCTTTGTCCCAAGAAGAAATGGAGCCCACGGAGAGCGAGGACGGCCCAGGGGACTCTTTCACCACGGCTTCCAGGGAACAAGCGTGTGCTCACAGCCCTGGCGGAGGGAGAGGGCCGTGCGTTTCTGGGCTCAGCCGGGGTGGCTCGTGCCCAGGTCTGCACTTGATTCCTGCCCCACGGCCTCAGGCTCCCAGGGCCCCCCCCGCCCCCGACAGGCAACATGGGCCCCTCGGGGACCTGGGAGCCCAGCACATGGAGGCAGGGTTTTGGGGGACACGCGTGGCAAGGGACAGCAGCCCCCAGAGACGCCGTCTCTGCACAGAGACCTGGGAGTGCGCCCAGGCGGGCCTCCCCCTCCCCCACGACACCTGCCTCGGGGAGGGAGGGATTGGGAGCCGTGACCTGCGACCTCTGAAGCTTCGGGGTCCTGTCCCCATGGGCACCTGGAATCCTCCACCTGAGCCCTTCTGAGGCTTCTAGTCTCTGGGGTGCGGATCAGCTTCCTGCTCCCTGGGACCAGAGTGTGTGGGGGGGGCGGCTACCGGGGGTGGGGAGGACCCCCGCCCTGCTGGCTCTGGGAAGGACATCCAAGGAAACCCGTTTCCCCTCGTGCCCCTCATTGGGCTACACG